>CAUYLG010026979.1:0-25403 GCA_963573385.1 Cacajao melanocephalus
GGCTCCTCCGCCGGGAATCTCCTAGTCTGTGGGCAACAAAAATTCGTCTGAAAGTGCGGCGTCCACTCGCTCTCTGCGCTTTCACTGGGAGCTACAATCCTGAGCTGTTGTTAATCGGCCATCTTGGATCTCTCCCCCTGAGGTTTGTCTTTCAAACTAAAAATCTGAGGTTTGTTTTTCAAACCAAAAATCTGAGGTTTTGTCTGTTTTTCATAATCCCTGTATTCAATCACTAGGCCCTATTCTAAATTTTTATATATTTGAAAGCTCTTCTTTTCTCCCCATGCTCACTGCTAACACCCCAGTTTAGTTTGTCATCCTTTCTGACCAGTCTCACATCCATATCTCTTACCCAGGTTGTTCTCGTCGAGCTCCATACCTATATGTCCATCTAACCTGCTAGACATCTCCAGTACCCAACAGATACCTCAAATTCCACATGTCCCAACCTGAATTATCTCTCCTTTCAAATGTACCCTTCTTTTGTATTACCTCTCTCACTAAATGACACAATAATCAGCCTCTAGAATAGAAACCTCCAAATGATCCTTGATTTCTTCCTCTCTTGCTCATCCCCATGCCTAATCAATTATTAAGTCCAGTTATTTTTGCCTCTGAATTAGCTCTGCAATTCTATTCTCTCCATTGTCAATCACCACTGTTTAAGTTGAGGTTCTCATAGTTACTTTTACTATTACAATAGAATTCTGTTTTCTTTGTCTCTCATACATTGCCTTCAAGGTGATCTAAGACTCAAATCTGAGGATAATCTCTCCCTTGCTTAAAATCCTTTAGTATCTATTCATTGTCTATAAAATCCAAGCCACTTATGGTGACATAGTAGGCATTTCATGATCTGGACCCTGTCTAACTCTCTAGCCTTGATTTTGGACAATTTCTTCTACAGTGATGGAGCCAACTGGGAGGTCACAGCTGGGCAGGAAAATGGGGAATGTACATATGACTACCTCCACATCCTAATGTCTCAAAGAAGATAATTTTCTACTTGTTGGGACATGATTGCGCATTAAATTGATTACATAAATTATGAAATATGTCACAATTCTATTTGTTCTACATTTTTTGTCAAGCAGAAAGAGAGAAAAAAGAAGAGCCACAAGAGCAGTCTCATGGAGAAACTTATGTTTATTGGGTCAGATGGTTCCCCTCAATGATGCTATTCACACTATGCCTCTGATGCCTGCCTCACACTGTACACCCTATTAATGAGCATGCCCTACTTCTTCATACTGTAGGGCATTTGCCTATGCTCTATTCATTGCCTGGAGTTTTCTTCCTTCCCTTGTTTACCTGGAAAATTCCCATTTGGCTTTCAAAATGCTGCCTAGATGTTATCATCCCCTGAAACCCTTTCCTGGTGTCATCTCTTCCACTTCGTTAAGTTAATCACCCTTTCCCTTGCTCTACTTTTGTATCTTGCTCATACTTCAACCGTTATACTTTGTATGCTCTATTTTTAATTCGTTTTTATGTGTTCTTCTCATGAACAGACTTGGAGATCTTTTAAAACATGCCTTGCTTGTTAAAAGGATTGAATCAAACCAAGAGTCAAAGCAATATTCCATGGAAACATAGATGGCAGAGTGATTAATTCGAATTCAGAAAAGCAGGAAAAATGGTACGAAGGACATGGCATTTCAATAGTTCAATAGACTATTCACTGATTAGCACATATTTATTCAGTGTCCCCTATGTGGCAGGCATTGTTATAGGAATTAGATATATATTCAGTAGTGGACAAGCAAACAAAGTCCCTCCTTTATAGAGCTCAGAGTCTGGTTGGGTAGACAGATATTAAACTAAAAGGAAAAAAAATCCTGTAAATAAAAGTACATAAATGATGACATATGCTGAGAAGGAAAAGTGCAGGTGCTATAAAAGCACCTAAGTTGGATTGGGCAGGATGGGTGAGGGAAATCCATGCTAAGGAGCTGTCACTTAAGTTAAAATCTGAATAATGAGTAGAAGTTAGCTGGTGAAGAGTGGGGAAAAGATTATTCCAGGCCAAAGAAACAGCACATGCAAATATCCTGTAGCAGAAAAGGGGTTGAAGTACTCAGAATAAAAGGAAAGTCAGTGTAGCTGTAACAGTGAATGGGGAGGAGAGTTACTTGAGATAAGGCTGAAGAGGTAGGCAGGAGACATATTGAAAGTTGTATCTGCTAGGACTCTCCAGATGGCTGCATGTAATAGAAAGCAAGTTATGGAAGTTTAACCAAATAAAGGGTTTATTTTTCTCACATAATGGGAGTCTCAAAGTCAGCAGTCCAGAGCTAGTTCAAGGACAAGGACCCAAGCTTCCATCTTTCTGTTCTGTGATCTTTTGAGCGTGGCCTCCATCATCATGCTTCCACCTCTAGGCAGGATAAAGGGGAGATAGCAAAGGGCAAAATACACACGGCAGCTAAATTTGTCCCTTTCCATTAGGAAAGTAATAGTGTTCCTGGAAGCCCTGTCCTGCAGATTTTTGCTTATCTTATTGGCCAGAACTGGGTTAGATGACTACTCCTACTTATAGTGGGGTCTGGGGAGGTTTTATTTTCAACTGAACGTATTCTTACTCTTAATGATATCTTTTTTTTTTTTTTTTTTTTTTTATAGAATGGGGAAACCTATTGAGTAGGTTACTTATAGTTTCCGACACAAAGACCATGGTAAGTGTTTGAAGTTTATTTATTTAAAATTAGACATGGAGTCTTGCTATTTTGCCCAGGCCAGATTTGGCCTAGGCTCAGTGATCCTCCTATCTCATCCTATCAAGTAGCTGTCATTACAGACATGTGCCCCTGTACTCAACTGAAGTTATTCAACAAACAATGGGAATTAATTGAAAAGTTCTGAGTAGAATTCCTTTTATGTTTATTAACATCTCTCTGGCTGGTGTGAGAAGAATGAATTACAAGGGGACAATAATTTTAAAAGGTTGACCAGTTAGGAGGTAACTGAAAGAGATGATAGTGGCTTGGACTCGTAGCAGAAATGGAAAGAAATAAACAGATTTGGGACATATTTTAGGTAAAGCATATACTTGGTAATAGATTGGATATAGACAATGAGAGAAAGGGAAGAACAAGGAATGACATAGATTCTGGTTTGTGCCTTTGGGTGGAGAGTGGCACCATTCACTGGGATTAGGGAGCACTGAGGAGGACGAGTCTGGGGTAAGTGATGAGGGTAGTTTTGGACATGTTGAATTCGAATAGTCTATGAAGTATCCAACAGGAGTTGTCTACTTGGCAGCTGGGCAAATGTGTCTGGAGCTTGGAAAACAGGTGCTTGAATGGAAATATAGTTATGGGAGCCATTTGCCTTTGGATGGTATTCAAACCTATGGGAGTCTATGATACGGTCCAGAAAGAGTGTTCAGGACAAAAGGAGAAGAGAGCTCGAGACTGAGCCCCAGGGAATCTTCACAGTTATTTATTTTGAAACACGGTTTCAGAATGGCTTTCGTTTTATAAAAAAAAATACACTCATTGTAAAAATAATTGAGAAATATAAAAATACAAAAAGAGAAAAAAAAATCATCCAAATCTGCACCAACCAAGAATAACGATTATTGTGCCTCAATTTTATTATCTGAAAAACAGGAGGATACAAACAGTACCTATATATAAGGTTGTTGTGATAACTTAATGAGGTAATCCATTTAAAGTGCTTATTTTGCCGGGCACAGAGTCTCATGCCTGTAATCCCAACACTTTGGAAGACTGAGATGGGAGAATTGCTTGAACCTAGGAGATCGATACCAGGCTGCGTAACATAGGGAGACCCCTGTCTCTACCAAAAATTTAAAAATTAGCCAGGCATGGTGGCATGTGCCTGTGGTCCCAGCTACTTGGGAGGCTGAGTTGGGAGGATCACTTGAGCCCAGGAAGTTGAAGCTTCAGTGAGCCGTGGTCATGCCACTGCACTCCAACCTGGATGATAAAGTGAGACTCTGTCTCAATAAATAAATAAATAAATAAATAAATAAATAAATAAATAAAGTGCTTACTTTGATAGTGAACACCTAATAAACAGTAGCTTCTTTAAGATTAATGAACATTTTTCTGGAAATCACTTTCTTTTTATAGGATTAACAAATGGATAGACAAATTTTAACACATTATTTATGTTTTAAAACTTCCCAAATTGAGCAAAAGAAAACTAAATCAAAGTGTAAGTCAAGGAACTGGCAAACTTCTTTCCACTCAAGGAATAGTAGTTCCTGAAAGACTATTTTAAAGTTGAGATCAAACATCTGAAAAATATAAAGAGGTTGAAGTTCTTATATTTTTATCTCCATGTCTCAATTTTTGATAGTGTGGACTGATTTTCTATGTAGTTGTTTATGGACATGTATTCTGGAGATAGCCTGCCTGAGTTCAAATCAATTGTGCTACTTACTAGCTATGTAAAGGTGGGCACTTTTAAAAATCTCTATGTACCTCAATTTGCTCTTTGGAAGGGAATTAAAACATACCTACTTAAAAAAAGTACCTACTACATTGGATTGTTGTGAGGAATGAATGAGTTAACACTTGTAAAACACTTGGCACAGTGCCTGGTACATAGTAAATTATCATAATAAATATGAGGAAATGTACCTCCTGCACTTCCCCTCTCATCGCCTGATTTCTGTTAGCTATATTATTATTTCTGCCTTCTCATAGTTTATAACATTTACACTCTGTTCTCCACCTAAAATTCTCTAAGTTGTTTGCTCTTGTGCTTATATTAATTCAATACTTACCACTAGTCCTTCTATCAAAGCTTCTTTATTCCTGAGTTCTTTTTTTGATGTATACTTTGACTGTCCAGATTTTATCATCTATAGTATTTTTTTAAAAAAGTGCTCATATGTGTTGTATTTCTTGACCTTTTGCATCCTTGAAGATATCCGTTTGTTGAAGGGCAAAATGATAGGGTATGATACAAAATTGTTGGGTCACACTTTTGTTCCGTCAGGACTCGGTTGATATTGCTTCACTGTTTTTTGGCATCATGGGCTACCCTGGTCCTTTTACCATGCCTTTTTCATTTATCTTTTGGCTGGCTGTATTGTATTGTAGAAATTCTAGCATTAGAAGTCAGGTGACGAAGAAAGAGGAGCTGGCAAATGAGATTGAAATAGAGTGGCCAGGGAAATGAGAGAAAAGCACTGAGGTGTTGCAAAAGCCAAGAGAAGAGTTCATTTGACAAAGAAGGCAGTGGTGAACTGTTGTCAAAAGCTTCTGCATGGTCAAAATCCTGTGAAGAGTAGGATTTGGATGGAGGAAAACGTGAAATAGCATTCTGGGCTGCAAGAATAACAGGAGCAAATTCATACAGGTGTATAAGTATGTATTTGGGGTAGCAGAGTGAGTAGTAGTCCAGTGTGGGTGGAACATTGATCGCATGAGATAGATGAAGATATGACAGACTGTGTTACTCAGATTACTTTCTTTTTCTCCATGTTGCCTTGTTTCTTCTTTCTGCCTTTCCATTTAGTTTTTCATTTGGGTCTTAATAAAATCTCTGAATTATCTTTCTTTTCTCCCTTCTTTACTGTCTTCCATATTTCTCCATTTTTTTCTACTTTGGAATAAAACATTTTCAGTAATGTTCTGTCTATAAATCAATTAATAAATTCGATACACATTGAATATTGACTGGGAATACTGCAATGCATAAGACAGTGTAGTGGGGAAGACATGTAAACCAACAATCACAGCCTAGCGTGAGGTAAGTGCTATCTTAGCGCAATACAGAGTGCTAGGGGACAGAGAGGAAGACACCTAATTCAGTTGCAAGGTTATATGGAGAAGAAAGGTACTCAGGGAAGGCTTCTCAAATAAAGTAATAAAGAAAACAAGACTTACAAGATTAGTAGCCAGGTGAAGGTGTCAGAGAGACAGTGTTCCAGTCAGAAAGAAAATCATGAACAAAACCTTGAAATGTGAAAGAGAGTGGTATGTTTGAGCAACTGAAAGAATTTTAGTTTGGTAGGATTGTTTAAATTTTTTTCATTACTAAAGAAGTATACCTTCACTGATAAATAATCTGTCAAAAGTAGAAAGTAAAACAAATCAGCATTGTTCCCCACCCCTCCAAGTTTCCAATATTAAACACTATTAATAGTTTAATGAGTATTATTTCATATCCTTTACTATTCAAATGAAAATACACATTCATATACATATATATGCATGTGTATATGTATATTGCTTTCTTTACTAACTGGTTTTTATAAATATATGATTTTACAAAAACATTCTGCTATGGTCTGAATGTTTATTTCCTCCCCAAATTCATATTTTCAAATCCTAACTCCCAAAGTGACGGTATTAGGAGGTGTGGCCTTTGGGAGGTGACTAGGTTTTAAGTGTGGAGCCTTCACAAATAGGATCGGTGCCTTTATTTAAAAAAAAAATCCTAGAGAGACCCCGTGACTGCCTTCCACCATGTAGGGACACAGTGAGAAGGCACCGTCTATAAATCATTAACTTGGTCCTCACTAGAAACTGAATCTGCCAATTTTTTTGCTCTGGGACCCAGCCTCCAACAGGGTGATGTGAGAAAACATTTTAAATGGTCAATTTTCAAGGCATAATAAATCTAAGTACTGGCAGCCAGCCTGTGAACGTAACAAACTGTATGGCTCATGCACCTAGAAGGTCATGATAAGTGAACAGAATGTAGAGGAGGGGTCAGCCCGTAAAAGGGTTCAAGAAAGTTTCATTATTGGGAGGTTAAAATTAAGCAGGTAAGGGGATGGGGTATAACCTTATAAGGGGGATAATGAAACTTAGGCAACATCCAAGAAGATCGTAACCCTCTGGTACTCGACCAATCAGGAACTAGGAGAGGGACTTGCATACTAGGAGACAAATTACATTTTGTAACTGCCCTGGGTGTGCCTGCCTACCAGATACCTGATATTGCAAGACTGCCATTAAAAGTCTCACTTCCGCTGTTCTTTGTAGCTCTGATGTTCATTCTTTGGTTTGGATGGGTGAATGTGTGTTTCTCACAAACCTGGGGGCCTGTCTGGGATCTCTGTGCCTGTGTGGAGTGGGACCCCAGCCTAGAGGGGAGACATGTCCCACCTGATTTAGGTGGACTGCTCTGTCCAGGCATCCCAGGTGCCTACAGAGGCCATAGACAAACCTGAGACTGTTATTCAGGAGGAAGTGGAGGTGACACAGGGAGAAAAGCAGGCACTGTGGCAACCAGGCAACCTTGTGCACGAGTCAAGGTAGGAAAATTGGACTATAAATACTGTCTTGGTGGTTGAGCATTTTCGAAGGTTGAGTATGTGTGACTGAGATGTATCCTGGATATGAAGCTAAGTGTGGAGTCCCAATCTGTGGTTCTGTTTTCCTGTGAGGAAGATGGTCAGAGATGGACAAAGCAATTCTTGCAGTGTGCAAGAAACCTCCAGTGTGGGGGTTGAGTACCCAGGGAAAAGCTTAGATACGGAGACTGACCAATAATGGGAAACAGAAATTCTAGGCCTAGGAGACAAAGAAAAGAGGGAGCCAAAGAGATTCCCTCTGACATTTCCCCAGATAGTCCTTTGGGAGAATGCTGCAGATTTGGAGGGACAACCCTCAAACCAGGGACAAGGAAAAGCAAAAGATAATAATGTATTGCTGTTTTATCTGGCCCAAAGACCCCATTTATAAGCCTTCGGTCTTTCGACCTACATTTGGCTCAAATGAGGATTGAGTGTGTCAAAATTTAATTCTCCATATAAATGATAAAACCCCATCCTCACAAGAAGAGATAGGTTACACTCTCTGCTAGATAAGGAATTAGCCCACATGTTCCCCCTCAAAAGAAGAAGAAAAAGAGCCTAGTAAAAAGCCCTCACTCTGGGACCCATGTCATGCTTGCCCCCTCCATACATCTTATGAAATAGGGAACAGAAAGATCGAGGGGCAGCAGGACAGTTAAAGGAAGAAAGAGCTAGAGACCATGGAGGAGCCGAACCAACTGTTCCTTTAAATCCTTATCCAAATTTTAAAAAAGAATTAGAACAGTGTACGAGGGACATTGAGAACTTCCCTGTCCCTTCCACACAACTGGCATCTAGCATGTTCCGTCTTAGGGAAGTTCCCACAGGACAGGGAGAGATTGGTTTTGTAAATGCTCCACTTATAAATACTGAAGTTAGGAATTTCAAAAAGGAAATGAAACCGTTCCTAGAAGATCCCCTCAGTTCAGCAGACCAGCTGGACCAATTCCTAGGACCCAGCTGTCTTTTTTTTTTTTTTTTTTTTTTTTTTTTAGAATTAGTCTTGCTCTGTCACTCAGGCTGGAGTGCAATGGCATGATCTTGGCTCACTGCAACCTTCATCTCCTGGGTTGAAGAGATTCTCCTGCGTAAGCCTCCTGAGTAGTTGGGGCTAAGGTGCCTGCCACCACATCTGGCTAATTTTGTTTTTCTTTGGTATTTTATTAAAGGTTGGGTTTCACCATGTTGGCCAGGCTGGTCTTGAACTCCTGACCTCAAATGATCCACCCACACTGGCCTCCCAAATTGCTGGGATTATAGGTGTGAGCCACTGTGCCTGGCCTGGGACCCAGCTTTTACAACTGGGGTGAAAAATGTCTATCATGAATATCCTGTTCACAGGAGAAGAAAGGGGAATGATTAGGAGAGTGTCTATGACCATCTGGGAGAGGCAACACCCTCCCGGGCAAGAAGTCTTGTCAGCCAAACAAAAATTTCTAAATGTTGATCCCAAATGGGATGATAATGATCCCAGGGACCAGGCCCAAATGCAAGGCCTCAAGGGATCCAAGAATCCACTCTTAGGATACAAAATGTCTCAAAGGCATTTAAGATTCAACAAGAAAAAGAAACTCCCTCTGCATTTCTGTGGAGGCTCAGAGATCAGATGAGAAAATACTCCAGATTAGATTTGGAGGATCCAGTAGGGCAAAGCCTTTTGAAAGTTAACTTTGTAACTAAGAGCAGGCCTGACATTACCAAGAAAAACTACAAAAGATTAGTGGATGGAATAAGAAACTGATTGAAGAATTACTGAGGGAGGCTCAGAAGGTCTTTGTAAGAAGAGAGGAAGAGAAACAGAAACAAAAAACGAAAATCATAGTTTCCTCTGTGGAAGATGTAGTCAAAAAAAGGTTAGATCAAAATCCTCCTAAAGGGAGTCATAGGAATGATAAATTTCGACACAGAGGAAGCGAAATGCAGGGAAAAGCTCCTAAGACTATGAATGGATGTTACAAGTGTGAAAAGCCAGGCATTTAAAGAGAGAATGTGCTGAATGGAAAAAAGAAGAAAAGGTGATCCCCCTCATGACAATTGATGAAGACTAGCGGGGCCAAGGGTTCTTTCTGACTAGGTCCCACCAGGAACCCTTGATAAATTTGAAGGTGGGACCCGAGGGAGAAGTGACATTTTTGGTTAATGCTGGGGTGGCTCGCTCCTGCCTAATTCACCAACCAAAGGGTACAGAACTGTCAAAGGAAAAATCGACGGTATCAGGGGTAAAAGGTGTGGGATTTCAGGTTCCAATATTCAAGAAAATGTTAAGTAGATTAGGACAAGAATAAATTGAAGTGTCACTTTTATATGTTCCTGAAGCAGGAACTAACTCCCTGGGTCAAGACCTGATTGTGAGATTGGGTTTAGGATTAGAAATAAAGGAAGGACAAATAAAAGTAATAATGGGCCTCCTACAAGGGGAGGAGGAGAGAAAAGTTAATCCTCTTGTGTCGGTTAGGGAAGGCAACAGAGGAGGGTTAAAAATCACATCCTTACAGATTGAACTAAAACAACCAGGAGAAGTAGTTTGCAGAAAACAATATCTCATTTCTATAAAGGTGAAAAAAGGTATCCAACTGGTAAAAGAGGGATTAATTAAAGATGAACTATTAAAACCCTGCATGTCACCGTACAATACTCCAGTTATCCCAGTCAAAAAGCCTGATGGGTCATATAAATTGGTGAAAGATCTAAGAGCTATAAATCAAATTGTCCGGACTCGCCACCCTGTAGTGCCTAACCCTTACACCCTCCTTAGTAAGATACTCTATGATCATAAGTGGTTCAGTGTGGTGGATCTAAAAGACACATTCTCGGTGTGTCCCCTAGATTTTATGAGTAGTGACCTCTTTGTCTTTAAATGGGAAAATCCAGTAACTAGAAGAAAACAACAGTACCGCTGGACTGTGCTGCCATAAGGTTTCATGGAAGCCCCGAACTTATTTGGTCAAATCTTAGAGAAAGTCCTAAAGGAATTCCAAACTTCCAGGGGAACCCAGTTGTTGCAATATGTAGATGATCTTTTAATTTCTAGGGAGGTATCAGAAATCACCATAAGCTTGCTGAATTTCCTAGGAGAAGGGAGATTGCAAGTCTCTAAGAACAAACTGCAGTTTGTAGAAAAAAAAAGTTAAATATTTAGGACACCTGATTAGTGAAGGGAAGCAAAGAATAAAGTTAGAGAAGATATCAGGAATAGTGGGTCTGCCTTTGCCTAAAACAAAGAGAGAACTCTGAAAATTTTTAGGTTTAACTGGCTACTGTAGGTTATGGATTAATTCATATGCTCAAAAGACAAAGATTCTGTATCTTAAGTTACTAGAAGAGGAACTCAATCCCTTGCAATGGTTCTCAAAGGAAATTCAGGCAGTGAAAGAGCTAAAGCAGACCCTCATTACAGCACTCATCCTGGCCCTCTCATCTTTAGAGAAACCATTTCATCTGTTTGGAACAGCAGACCAGGGCATGGCACTTGGGGTGCTGACTCAAACCTGGGGAGGAAAGATGCAACCTGTTGCTTTTTTCTCCAAGCTTCTTGATCCTGTCTCTCAGGGGTGGCCCAAATGTGTGCAAGCAGTAGCTGCCACAGCCCTGCTGGTGGAAGAAAGTCGAATGCTAACCTTTGGTGGGGCCCTAATAGTAAGCACCCTACACCACATCAGGAATATATTATATCAAAAAGCCTGGAAATGGTCAATAGATTCTCAGATTTTAAAATATGAAGCCATGTTACTAGAGAAAAATAATTTGGTCATAACAACAAATACTTGCCTGAATCCACTCAATTTCCTATGGAAAAGAGAGGAGAACAAAGAAACATCAGATCATAACTGCTCAAATATCATAAAATACCAATCCAAAGTTAAATCAGTCCTTAGGGAAGCTCCACTAGATGATGGGATAAGGCTATTTGTAAATGGGTCATCCTGAGTGATAAATGGCCAAAGACATAATTGTTATGCTGTCATTAATGAAAATAAACACTCCTTATGTAAGAAACGTAGACTACCTAATGACTGGTTGGCCCAAACCTGTAAATTATATGCTCTTAACCAGGCCCTAAAGCTCCTTGAAGGCTAAGAAGGCACTATATATACTAATTCTAAATATGCCTACGGAGTGGTACACACTTTTAGGAAAATCTGGACAGAGTGTAGCCTAATAAATAGCAGGGGAAAACAATTGGTACATGGGGAACTGGTCAAACAGGTTTCAGAAAGCCTCCTGCTTTCAGCAGAGGTAGCCATAGTTCATGTAAATGGTCATCAGAAAGGAGCCATAGTTCATGTAAATGGTCATCAGAAAGGAGCCATAGTTCATGTAAATGGTCATCAGAAAGGGAACACTATAGAAGCTGTAGGAAACAGGCTTGCAGATAAAGCTGCTAAGCAAGCCTCTGTGGAGAAAGAAACTAAGCTGTTTAGCCTGATCCTAGGCATCTCTAAGGTAGTATTAAGGCCCCAGTTTACCAGAGAGGAGAAGGAAGAGTTAGACAAGATAAAGGTCACTCAAACTAAAGATGGGAAATGAGTACTTCTTGATGGAAGAGAAATAATAAGTAAACTCCTAATGAGAGAACTAATGTCTATATTACACAAAGGGAGTCATTGGGAGCCTCAGGCTCTGTGTAATGCAATACTTGGGAATTATGGGTATGTAAAGATTTATACCCTCACTAAACAAGTATGTGGAAATTATGTAACTTGTCAAAGAATAAACAAAAAGGTGATTAGAAAACAGGCCACAGGAGGAAGACCTCCTGGACTAAGACCATTTCAAAGCATTCAAGTAGATTTCACAGAAATGCACAAAGTAGGAAGACTAAAATATTTACTGGGTGAAAACCTTTGCCTTCCAACAGGCACCACTGGGAATGTGGTCAAAATAATATTAAAACAGATTGTACCTAGATTTGACCTGGTAAAAAATATTAATTCAAACAATGGGAGCCACTTTACCTCAAGGGTGTTAAGGGGAATTATGGAAAATTTACAAATTACATGGAATTATCACACCCCTTGGCATCCCCATTCCTCTGTAAAGGTGGAAAGAATAAATCAAACTCTCAAAAAGCATACCACCAAATTAATCTTAGAAACTAAAATGCCTTGGACTAAATGTCTCCCAATAGCACTCCTTAGGATTAAGACAGCCCCAAGAAAAAACTTGGGATTGTCTCCCTATGAATTATTATATGGGCTACTGTATTTGGGCAGAGCTACAAATTTCCTTACTATGGAAAACCACATATAATTTTTAAAGAAATTATATACTGTCCATATCCTCCAGCCTGTCATTGCCTAGCTTGAAAGAACTTTTGACTCAAACGGTGTCTCTTGAGTTTACAGTTCACCACTTCTGGCCTGGAGACTTGGTGCTAATTAAAACTTGAAAAGAAGGCAAGCTCCATCCAAGCTGGGAAGGTCCCTATCAAGTAAGTGCTTCTGATCACTAAGACAGCTGTGTGAACAGCTGAACGGGGGTGGACTCACTATACTCCAGTCAAGGGACTGGTAAACAAAACTCCAGAAGGGAGGGAGAAAGACCAGTGGAAAGTGCATGGGTCACCTGAGAAACCCTTAAAGTTAACTCTGAGAAAAATCTTTAAAAAAATGGGCTGGCTCCATTTTTGGAAGTTAATAAGGCTGGGATGGGCTACTATACAAAGAGCAGAAGCTCAAAATGGAAACTGGCATGGGACTCCTCCCTACCCAATCAAGTGGTAATTAATGTAACCAAGACAGTAGCAGCCCAAACTATAAAATTTAATGCTTGTTCCGTCTTATCTTGAGGAAATTTGGACAATCAAAGATAGCTCTCGCAGGCGGATAAATATCTTTGCCCTAAACCAGATACAGGTTATAGTAGGGCTTCACCCTGCCCCCAGCTAGGATGATGTATGGTGGACTATCCAATTTCAGGGTTGGACAGTAAACATGGGGTGGGTAACTTCAAGCCAAAGATCCTTAAAGAATAAGCTACATCTGTCCAAGGACTCCCCGCCAAAGAGCTGCCAGAGTTTAAAATGCAATCCTATACCATCACCATGAACAATTCAGCTGTTTTAAACTGAAAACAAAAAGTACCATCTTGGGTATATGGGTTAGGGGCAAACATAACAGAGAAGAACCCCCTAGGGTGATTTGTTCTCATACTAATCAAGAACTCAACCTCCCTTTTGCCTGGGACTACTCCAACCCCAAACCTTAATAAACGCTTTAGTCTACCAAATAATGACCCTAAAGGAGTAAAAATAATTAAGCTAAAGGATTTAAGGCAAACCTTAGAAATTGAGACAGGGTATCAGGATGTAAATGCCTGGGTTGAATGGCTCAAATTTTCAGTACAAGCCCTCAGCAAGAGTAACTGCTATGCATGTCCTGTGGGACGACCTCAGGCACAGTTGGTTCCTTTTCCCCTAGGATGGGATACTGAACCTGAAGGAATGCATTGCATGTTGGCTCTATACCAAGACAAAAATACATGGGGAAATGAGACTTGAAAGAGTCTGTCATTGCTCTTTGTCGCATTGTGGAGGTCAGATCCCAAAGCAATCCCCTCGTTCTCTATAGGAAATATGAACCACTCCTCTTGGCTCTCTAGGCAGGTGGCAGAGTTCAATAAGCCCATAAGAGAACTCTCGACTTGTACCCACATCCTAAACGTCACTGGTGACATACCCAAACAAACCTGTTAAAATATGAGACATAAAGCAATATATGCATTTTGTTTTCTTTTTTCATTTTTTTTTCGGATGGAGTCTTACTCTGTCACCAGGCTGGAGTACAGTGGCACAATCTCTACTCACTGCAACCTCCGCCTCCTGGGTTCAAGTGATTCTCCTGCCTCAGCCTCATGAGTAGCTGGGATAACAGGTGCCCACCACCACACCCAGCTAATGTTTTGTAATTTTAGTAAAGACAGGGTTTCACCATGTTGGTCATGCTGGTCTTGAACTCCTGACCTCATGATCCATCCTCCTCAGCCTCCCAAAGTGAGGGGATTACAGGCATGAGCCACCGTGTCCAGCTAATTTTTGTATTTTTAGTAGAGATGGTGTTTCATCATGTTGGCCAGGCTGGTCTTGAACTCCTGACCTCAAGCGATCCGCCAACCTCAGCCTCCCAATGTGCTGGGATTACAGGTGTGACCCACCATACCTAGCCCAATTCTATTGTTATTTTAATTTACTTTTTATTGCCATATAATTCACATACCATTAAATTCACCATTTAAAAATGTATGATTCAGTTTTCCATTTTCACAGACCCTGACAACCACTAATCTACTTTTTGTCTCTATGAATTTGCCTAGTCTGGACATTTCATAGAAATGGGATTATATGGTATGTGACCTTTTGTGTTTGGCTTCTTTCACTTAGCATAACATTTCCAAGGTTCATCCATGCTGTATCATGTATAAGCATTTCATTCTTCTTTATTGCCTAACAATATCCCATTGTATGGATATACATACTACGTTTTGTTTAATCATTCATTAGTAGCTAGGCACTGGCTTGCTTCCACTTTTTGCTTATTAAGACTAATGCTACTATGAACATTCGAGTGCAAGTTTTTGTGTGAACATATGTTTTTAAATTCTCTTAGGTATATTCCTTGGAATGGAATTGCTGGGACATATGATAACTCTATGTTTAACTTTTAGAGGAACCACCAAACTGTTTTTCACAGTGGCTGCACCATTTTACATTTCCATTGGCAATGGACAAGCATTCCAATTTTTCCACATTCTTTCCAACACTTGTCATTGTTATTGTTATTATTTTTGAGACAGAGTCTCCCTCTGTTGCCCAGGCTGGAGTGCAGTGGCACGATCTCAGCTCACTGCAACCTCTGCCTCCCGCGTTCAAGCGATTCTTGTGCCTCAGCCTCCTGAGTAGCTGGGACTATAGGCAAGAACCACCGGGCCCAGCTAATTTTTTTTTTTTTTTGTATTTTTAGTAGAGACAGGGTTTCACCATGTTGGCCAGGCTTGTCATGAACTCCTGACCTCAGGTGATGTGCATGCCTGGGCCTCCCAAAGTTCTGGAATTACAGATGTGAGCCACTGTGCCCAGCCTTTTTCTCTTTTTAAAGAGAAAAAGAAAAGTTAAAATAATACATACACACACAAACACACACACACACACATACACACACACACATAATAGCAATACTAGTGGGTGTGAAGTAGTATTTCATTGTGGTTTTTATTTTTGTTTCCCTAATCACTAATGATGTTGAGCAATTTTCATCTGCCTATTAGCCATTTGTATATCTTCTTAATGTCTATTCAAATCTCTTAACTATTTTTAAATTGGATTATTTGTGTTTTTATTGAGATGTAAAAGGTTTTCTTATGTGTTCTGCATAAAGCCCCTTGTCATGCATATAACTTGTAAATATTTTCTTCCATTCTATATGTCACCTTTTCACTTTTTTGACAATGTTTTTATATCGTAAAAGTTTGGATTTTCATGAATTCCACATTACACATTTTTTTTTCTTTTGTTGCTTGTACTTTCGGTGTCATATCTAAGACTTCATTGCCAAATCAGAGGTCATGATTATTTACCTATATGTTTTCTTCTAAGAGTTTTATGGTTTTGGATTTTAAATTTAGATCTTTAATCCATTTTGAGTTTGTTTTTGTATATGGTATGTGAGGTAGGGATCCAAGTTCATTCGTAGTTTTCACAGCATCATTTGTTGAAAAGACTGTCCTTTCTCCATTGAATTATCTTGGTAACCTTCTCAAAAATTATTTGACCATATATGTGAAGGTTTATTTCTGGGCTTTCTATTCTATTCAATTGGTCTATATGCCTATATTATTCCATTGCAACACTTCCTTGATTACTGTAGCTTTTTGAAATCAGAAAGAATGAGTCATCCAACTTGATTTTTCTTTTTCAAGATTGTTTTATCTATTATGGGTTTATTTCCTTTTCATCTTAATGGTAGGATCAACCTGTCAATTTCTGCAAATGAGTCAGTTAGAATTTTGATTTGTTTTTTTTTTTGGAGATGGCATTTCACTCTTGTCGCCCAGGCTGGAGTGCAGTGGCGTGATCTTGGCTCACTGCAACCTCTGCCTCCCGGGGTCAAACGATTCTCCTGCCTCAGCCTCCTGAGTGACTGGGATTACAGGTGCCCACCACCACGCCCAGCTAATTTTTGTAATTTTAGTAGAGACAGGGTTGCACCATGTTGATCAGGCTGGTCTCGAACTCCTGACCTCGTGATCCACCTGCCTCAGCCTCCCAAAGTGCTGGGATTACAGGCATGAGCCACCGTGCCCGGCCGGGAATATTGCCTTATTAATAAATCAAGTCTTGCAATCTATGAACCCAGGATGTCTTTTCATTTACTTAGGTCTGATTCATTCATTGATAGTGTATAGAAATACAAGTGGGTTTCATATATTGATTTTGTATCTTGAAACTTTGCTAAGCTTGTTTATTGGCTTTACTATTTTCTTCTATTTTTTAGTGCAGTCTTAAGGATTTTCTCTATAGGATAATGTCATTTGCAAATAAAGATATTTTGAATTCTTTCTTTCCAACACGATGCCTTTCATTATTTTTCCTCCTACTCCTCTTCTCTTCTTCTTCTTCCCATTCCCCTTGTTCTTCCCCTTACTGCTTCCCCTCCCCTTCTGCCTTTCCTTTCTATTCTCCTTGTTTTCTTCCTCTTCCTTCTTTCTTCACTGTCCCCCTCCATGATCCCCCTCCCTCTCTCTCTTCCCCCTCCCTCTCCTTGCTCCTCCTCCTTCTTTTTTCCATAGTTGTCCTGGATAGATCCTGTGGTAGATCTCCTGGGTTTTGCAAATTCAGTTTGAAACATATTGGTTTAGAGGTGCTTGAGGATCATTCAAGTGGGAAAGTCAAGTAGATGGTTGACTAGGTCAGAAGAACAATCTGGGCTGGAGTTTCAGACTTACTGGATATTAACATAGAGATGGTAATTTAAAAACCTTGAAATAATGACTTTGCCCCAAAAAGATGTTTAGAATAAAAAGAAGACCCAGAACAGAGTCCTGGAAATTAATATCCAATAAAGAATGGGATAGGAAGAAAAGTTCATAAAGGTAACTGATATGTCACTGCAAGAATAGTAGACCTTAAATATTGAGAGCATGGTGTCATGGAAGCCAGGGGAAGAAAGGGTTTCAAGAAAGTGGAAATGGTCAATAGTTGGAGGGCAATGAAATGCTATAAATGCTTCTTAAAATTTTTGTAAAATAATGTCTGAGGTAGATTAGTGTGCTAAAACACTCAAGGGACAAAACCAATAAAGGTGATGGTAAGATGTTAGAAGCAGAGGAGATAATCAGTAGGCTATATATTTTTTCAATGACGAAATACATAATAACTTTAGATTTGGATTATATCTGAATTTTCTATGTATTGCTTATGCATTTTGATATGATGAAAAATTCACTGTAGGGAACTCTTTTGCTTGAAAGAAGTTATTTTAGTGGGCTATATATGAGCAGGTTCCAGGTAGAAGAGGCCTGATACATTCTCTCTGCCTCAGTGTTTTTACAAAGTATGATTTGACTTGCATTAGAATGCACCAGAGTACTTTTAAAGATACACATTGGTGGTCATAATTATAGACCTACTGAATTATAATCCCAGGAATGGTACCCTGGAATCTATATTTTAACAACTTCCCAAAGCTAACTCCTATGTATACCTAATTTGAGAAATATGGCTCTGGAAGAATTATCATCTAATAGTTGTTTAAGCTCATTCATTTACCCTAATGTAATAGAGAAAAGACATACCTAAAAGAAGCACTGAACATGAGTTTATCTGGCTACGTTTCTGTACCTGCGTGCACACACAGCCACATAGAATGTTTGCCAAGTTTCTGTTATGTTGCCAATGATGTCACTGTGTCTGGCTGAAACAATGGTGTTCATCCTCTGTAGGTTACCAAATGGTGCTAATGCCTTTCATTGGTCAGATTCCATCCTTCCATACAAGCTCATCTTTCAAGGTCAAGATCCCTTACTTTCAGCCTGTCTGCTATAGACTGAGTATTCATGTCTTCCCAAAATTCGTATGTTGGAATTCTAATTCCCAATGTGATGGTGTTTGGTGGTGGGGCCTATGCGAGGTGATTAGGTCAGGAGAGCAGAGCCCTCATAAGTGGGATGAAAGCTGTCTTTTTTTTTTTTTTTTTTTTGGATACGGGAGTCTATTGCCAGGCTGGAGTGCAGTGGCATGATATTGGCTCACTGCAACCTCAGCCTCCTGGGTTCAAGTGATTCTCCTCCCTCAGCCTCCAGAGTAGCTGGGACTACAGGCGCGTGCCACCATGCCCGGCTAATTTTTGCATTTTTAGTAGAGATGGGGTTTCACCGTGTTAGCCAGGATGGTCTCTATCTCCCGATCTCGTTATCAGCCTGCCTTGACCTCCCAAAGTGTTGGGATTACAGGCGTGAGCCACCGTGCCTGGCCCTGATGAAAGCTCTTATAAAATAAACCCCAGCAAGCCCCCTCACTCCTTCTGCCATGTAAGGACACTGAGAAGACAACTGTCTATAAGTCCCAAAGTAGGCCCTCACCAGACACCATATCTGCCAGCACTTTGATTTAAGATTTCCTGGCCTCCAGAACTGTGAGAAATAAATGTTTGTTGTTTAATCCACCCCATCTATGGTATTCTGTAACAGCAACCCAAAGTAAGACACCATCCTATATCCCTTTGGACTGACAACTGCATCAACTTATAAAAGAAAGGTCAGCTTAGAGGGGGAAAATGACCATCTAACCCAAGGCTTCAAGTTCTCTGTAAAATGGATGACATAACAAACAGTATCTAAATCCCTTCTTAAATTGCTAACACCATCTTATACTTTTCAGCTTCATGCATCTTTGGATTTGTGTGTGTGTGTGTGTGTGTGTGTGTGTGCGCACATGTGCATTGCCGTTTGCCCTGACCAATTAGTCTCTTCTTAGTTCAATATTTACTTCGTGTGTCTGTATATTCACAGTGTTTATTTTCTTTTATTGACCATAACATCAAGTTAAGTTGGGACTAAAACGACCTTAGAAATTTTCTCCTCCGACCCTCTTATTTTTACAGATAGAAAAACTGAAGGTCAGAATCATGAAACATCTTGCCCAAAGTAACACAGCTAATTAGTGGCCCCACTAGGACAAGTGCCTGGGTCTCATGATTCCTTTTCCAGGACTCTTCCCACTTATGGTAGGGATAGTTATTCCCAGAGAAGATGAACTAATAATTTTTTATACATTCTTGAAGTGAGACCAAGTCTGGGGTGCAAAAGGAAGGAATTGGAGGAAAACAGTGAGTTTTTAAAAAAGCTTAGTCTGTTAAAGAGATTTAGCTTTCAACCACTATATTACTTTTCATTTTTTCCTCCCTTCTCTGCCAGAAACAATAAAATGACTACTGTGGCACAGAAACCAAGGCAAGGTATTATACTTAAATCTGAGTTTAAATGATTTACAATTGAGTGGGAAGATTGTCTGGTGTACTGAGTTTACCAGGCTATTTCTTAATGTCACAGACCAGCCATGTGACCCTCATCAAATCATGGAGAGGTTTTTCCCTCAGTTTTTCATTATACAGGGATGACTCCACTCAGAATGCTTAAGCAGAGACCAATGAGAAAGCAGTAGATTAAAAAAAAAGAAGTTACTTATTCAAAAGGGAGAAGCTCTGGGCAATTTAGTGACTGCCTTTTATAAAAGATAAGGTTGAGTCAGAGAGGTGAATGGACTCCTTCAATGCCTCACATTTTGACTTGATTAATATTCACTTCTGAAAACTTACAAAATTCTACAAGATGAATAGAACGTTGTATTTTAAAATCGGAAAAAGTCTGGAGTAAGAGAAGATGTTTTTCTTCCTGCTGATCTTCCTTCTTTCTAAATAAGCCCTTTGGATATTATCAAAAGAGTCATTAGAATGTGAGTATGAAAGAGAGAGAGAGACAAGAAAAGAAAGATTATTCAAAGAGGATTTGACATAAGAGCAGCAACTGTAGGGAGAAAAAAAAAACTTCAGTGAGATGTGGTAAAGTCAAGCAATTTGGGTGAAAAGAACATGTGGCACTGTGCAGTCGTAGGTGCCAAGGAGGATAGGTGGAGAATAGCATGTGCCTGGCCAAAGAACTTCTCAATTTAAAAAAAAACTGAGAACAGGAGGAGATAAACGGACAGTCTCCAAGGTGTTCTGGAAAATCAATCACAAACATCATCTAGAAGCAGCTGACTTAATTCATTCTATTCCTATTACAATAAATCTGACTGGCATATAAAATTTGCGTGCCTGGAAATACTGACCTGAAAAATTACTTTTGGGCTTTTGCTTGAATTTTTATGTGAATAAAGATGACTAGGAAACCACCAAAAAACACAGAAAACCCAATCATTTCCTTTTCCAGAGAATGTTTCAAAACCTACATCCAGCCTCAATAGGGTGTGGGTAATAACACGCTACATAAAATAGTTTATGAACATTTTGGTTATCTACAATGAGGAGGCTGCCTTGTATATGTGAAGATACAGAACTTCCACTAGGCCAGGTACTTGGAGTATTTTTTCTTATACTGGGGATGGTTTTGTGTTAACCTATTTGTACTTTCTCATCCAGCCTCCTTCATGTTCAATGTTAAGAGGCTAGCCAAGAAACAGAATAAATTGAATGGCCTGCACAACTCTGCCAACTAATTCTAATGAAAACTCCACTGAAGTGACTTAGATGTATTACTAAGCCTTAAATTAGAGCTTCTGAAAAAGAACAACATATTTCATAATATAATCTTGCTGCAGACCAGCTCCCATTGACAATACTCGAATCGCTTCAGAATGGTCAGTCTCTTTTGGTGTGTATTTTGCTGAGTGCATGATAGGCCCTTTTAATCTGTGGACTTGCATCCTTTGGTTCTGGGAATTTTCTTACGTTATTTATATGATAATTTCATCCCTACATTTTCTCTCTTTCTAAACTAGGTGGATAGACTCCTGGATTGATCCTCAGTTTTTATTATATTTTTTTCCAGTTTCCATATCTTTATCTTTTTACTTTTGCTATCTTATTAAGATAGACTTTATTTTTTTATGGAAGTTTTAGGTTCTCAGCAAAATTGAGTGGGACATAAAGGAATGACCCATATGCCCCTTGCCTCTGTGTACACACAGCTTTCCCCACTGTCAAAATCCCACATCACAATGGCACATTTGTTACAACTGATGAAACTCTATTGACACATCATTATCACCCAAACTCCATCGTTTGTATTAGAGTTTACTCTTGGTGTGGTTCATTCCATGGGTTTTGACAAATGTATAATGACACATATCCACCATTATAGTACGAAACATAGTACTTTCACTGCCCTAAAAATCTTCTGTGCTCCACTTATTCATCCTTCCCTCCTGCTTAACCCCTGGCAACCACTGATCCTTTTACCATATTCATAGTTTAGCTTTATTTATGATAACATACAGTTGGAATCATACAGTATGTATCCCTTTCAGATTGGCTTCTTTCACTTAAGAATATGCTTTTAAGATTCTTTTATGTTCTCTTGTGGTTTGGTAGCTCATTTATTTCCTGC
Source organism: Cacajao melanocephalus (assembly GCA_963573385.1). NCBI lineage: Eukaryota > Metazoa > Chordata > Mammalia > Primates > Pitheciidae > Cacajao > Cacajao melanocephalus. The sequence goes on from CAUYLG010026979.1 coordinate 21,881, forward strand.
TGAAAAATATCCAGCAGTCTCAGAGTCTTACCCAAGGCCTCCATCATGATACCTGAGGATTGCTGCTGGTTATTCAGGGCCCAACAGCTCTTCAGTTAGCAGGTGATAAATCTTGCCAGGACAGGGTCCTTCCCTTCAAGGCAGCAGGTTCCCTTCTGGTCCAGGTTGTATCTAGAAATGCCATATAGGAGCTAGGACCTGGAAAGGGGGCCTTATGACTCTGACCAGTGCCCTATCTTGCTGTGGCTGAGTTGGTATCTAAGATGCAAGGCAAAGTCCTCCCCACTCTTCCCTCTCCTCTCCTCAGGTGGAGGGAAGGGGTCTCTTTTGGAGCAATGAACTGTGCAGCCTGGGAATGGGGAAGGGTGATGCTAGCACTCCTTCAGCTACCCCAGCTGATGTCTCAGTAGGTCACATCCTGCTCAGTTCACTGGCTCTTGTCCAGTTCAACACTGAGACTCACCTGAATTGCAGTCCTTGTGGCCTAGACTCCCTTTGAAGTTTATTTAGAGCCTCAGAGTACTTTAGCCTGCAGTGGTGGTGAGGCTTGAGCAAACTCATGTTCAGACCACCAGAATTAGCAATTACCCTCTGGCTAGGGCTGGTTTAAATCTTTCCTCTGTGGGTGGGTGTCAGCTAATATTGGTCCAGTTTTGTTTTCTGCCCTAACAGGGCAACACTGAGTTCAATGTATCACAATTGCTGTGCTCTCCCTCCCACAGTGCCGAGAAATGCTCTCTGTACCACACAGCTGCTGCCCGGCTGGGAGGTCAGTGAGGGGTGGCATCAGCAATTCAAGACTGTTTTTCCTACCTCTTCAGTGTATCTTTCAGCAATTTGAAGTTAAAGGCAGGTACTGTGAATGCTTACCTGATTTTTGGTTCTTATGAAGGTGTTTTTTGGTGTAGATAGTTGTTAAATTGGTGTCCTTTTGGGTGGAGTGATGATGAACAATCAGTGGAGCCATTGTTCTATTCTACCATATTGTTTCACTCATTGTTCTTTAATGTGCAGTTACCTAATGACATATGAAGTTGAGTATCTTTTCATTTGCTCATTTTCTGTATATATGTATTCTTGGTGAGATGTCTGTTTGAGACTTTTGCTCATTTTAAAATTAGGGTTTTTTCGTATTGTTGAGGTTAAGTGTTCTTTGTATATTTTGGATAACAGTCCTTTATCAGATATGTCTTTTACAAATATTTTCTCCTAGTTTTTGGCTTGTTTTTCATTCTCTCAACAATGTCTGAAGCAGGGCAGAAGTTTTAAATTTCAATGGATTTCAGCTCATCAATTCTTTTTTTTCACGGATTATGCCTTTGGTGCAAAATAAAAAATGTCATTGCCATATCCAAGGTCATTTGGGTTCTCTCCTATGTTATAATCCAGGGTTTTGTAGTTTGCATTTTAACTCTATAATACATTTTAGGTTAATTTTTATGAGATGTGTAAAGTCTCTGTCTAGATTTTTTCTTTTGCATGTGGATGTCTAGTTTTTCCAGCATCATTTGTTGAGAAGACTATCTTTGCTCCATTGCATTGCCTATGCTCCTTTGTCAAGAATCAACTGATTATGTTTTTGTGATCTATTTCTGGACTTTGTATCTTGTTCACTTGATCCATTTATCTATTCTTTCACCAATACCACACTGACTGTATTATTGTAGCTTTATAGTAAGCATGAATTCAGGTAGTGTCAGTCTTCTGACTTTATTCTTCTTCAATATTGTGTTGGAGAATAAAGAACATAGAAATAATACCACACACCTACAACTATCTGATCTTCAATAAACTTAACAAAAACAAGCAATGGAGAAAGGAATCCTTATTCAATAAATGGTGCTGAGAAAACTAGCTAGCCATATGCAGAAGATTGAAACTGGACCCCTTCCTTAAACCATATACAAAAATTCATTCAAGATGGATTAAAGAATTAAATGTAAAACCCAAAACTGTAAAAACCCTGGAAGACAATTATTAGTCTTCTCAACAAATGATGCTGGGAAAACTAGACATCCACATGCAAAAGGAAAAATCTAGACAGAGACTTTACACGTCTCATAAAAATTAACCTAAAATGGATTAGAGTTAAATGTAAAATGTAAACTACAAAACCCTGGATTATTACATAGGAAAGAACCCATTCAGGTCATAGGCATGGGCAAAGATTTCATGATGAAGATGCCAAAAGCAATTGCAAGAAAAATTGACAAATGGGATCGAATTAAACTAAAGAGCTCAGCACAGCAAAAGAAACTCTCAACAGAGTAAACAGACAATGTACAGAATGGCAGAAAATTTTTGAAAACTATGTATCTGACAAAGATTTAATATCCAGCATCTATAAGAAACTTAAAACAAATTTACAATTAAAAAAACCCATTAAAAAGTGGGCATAGGACACGATCAGACACTTTTCAAAAGAAGATATACATGTGCCCAACAATCATATGAAGAAAAGCTGAACATCACTAATTATTAGACAAGTGAAAATCAAAACTACAGCAAGATACCATCTCACACCAGTCAGAATGGCTGTTATTAAAAAGTAAAAAAATATCAGATGCTGGCAGGTTGTGGAGAAAAGGAAACACTTATACATTGTTGGTGAGTGTGTAAATTAGTTCAACCACTGTGGTAAGCAATTTGGCGATTTCTTAAAGAGTTAAAAGGAGATCTACCATTTGACCCAGCAATCCTATTACTAGGTATATGTCCAGAAGAAAGTAAATAATTGTATTATAAAGACACATGCACATGTTGTTCATTGCAGCCGTATTCACAATGGCAAAGATATGGACTCAACTTAAATGCCCATCGATGACAGATTGGATAAAGGAAATATGGTATACATGCACCATAAAGTACTATGCAGCCATAAAACAGAATAAAATCATGTTTTTAGGCAACCCTCAGGATGGGAGAAAATTTTTGCAATCCATTGAACAAAGATCTGATATCCGGAATCTACAAGGAACTTAAACAAATTTACCAAAAAACCCAAACAAGCCCATCAGAAAGTGGGGGAAGGATATGAACAGACACTTTACAAAAGAAGACATATATGAGGCCAACAAACATGTGAAAAAATGCCCATCATCAGTGGTCATTAGAGAAATGCAAATCAAAACTACATTGAGATACAATCTCACGCTAGTTAGAATGGCGATCATTAAAAAATCTGGAGATAACAGATGCTGGAGAGGATGTGGAGAAATAGGAACACTTTTACACTGTTGGTGGGAGTGTAAATTAGTTCAACCATTGTGGAAGACAGTGTGGTGATTCCTCAAGGACCTAGAAATAGAAATTCCATTTGACCCAGCAATCCTATTACTGGGTATATATCCAATGGATTAGAAATCATTCTATTTTAATGACTCATGCACACGAATGTTCATTGCAGCACTGTTTACAATAGCAAAGACCTGGAACCAACCCAAATGCCCATCGATGATAGACTGGACAGGGAAAATGTGGCACATATACACCATGGAATACTATGCAGCCAAAAAAACGATGA